>CM024639.1:44010946-44036077 GCA_014182715.1 Eucalyptus cloeziana
TTCAACTCTCTTCAAATATTCTTTTGTTTTGATGAATTAATTTGATGGGTTCGGGGGAATATAAGGAGAAGAAAGATGGCTTTCTTCATTTCATTTTTTTTTTTTTTTTGGTTTTTTTGCGCCGGAGGGGGAGGGGAAGGGACGTCAGCTGGTCCTATCCACTTGCATGAGACGATTCCATGATAATTGCTCAAGTAACTGTAGCATTGTGAGCCAAAGATTGGAGTACCCTAGTCACAAAATGAGCTGCTCTATCACGTCATAACGGCGAAAATAAACATATTCTCCGTTGAAATTTCCCCCAAAAAGTTTTAGCTAGAGGCAGCATCTGTTTTGCACATCGTGTTATAGAGCTAAGGTAGGACACTTCACAAGAATTAATTTCTTGAATCTGTTTAAAATTTCACAGACCACATGAGCCAAAACTTGAAAATAACATAAGTTTATGAGGAATCACATTGAACGAAATCTTGAAATTACAATTTAAGATCACAGAAAAATTATAAACAAAAAACATAGGTTCATCGTGCAAATTCATGTTTTTACCTCAGTCAACATTGTCGGTGAAATTCTAAAAGTGTCTTTAGTAAAAAGACATGCTGTGGGGTCCACCTTCGAAAGGCACACCAAAATTGACACTTTTTTTTTTTTTTAAATGGAATTTCATACGAAACTATTTGAAATTTAACCGATATAGAGATAGCTTTTATAAAGTCTCTTGTCGATATGTTCCTATTTTAATTCTCTAATAACAACTGTAGAGTAAAGTTATATGATGACAGTACCATTTTTACCTTATTCTATTTGGCGAAGAAAACTTCTAAGTATTTAGCATCTTTGGCTTAATTTTATAACATCCAACATTTTTTGATATTTTTGAAATTTTCATATATATATATTTTTAAAAATATTAATAATAATTCCTTAAACCGATCTATGCTAACATGGAGTAACATAGCACATGAATATCACAATAATCAAGCTCAAATCGACCGTTTGAAGATCGAAACTTGGTTTGCGCATTTCGTCGAACACTTGGTGTGCATCAAATCATTCCAAATCAGCTTCGTCGGGCCATGTTTGTGGCCTTCAATCTCAACCCACAAGCAATCTCATGCGGAAATAAAGTATCAAGATTATACTACCACATGCAAGGAGCAAGATTAGATAGAAATCATAGCTTAAAACACAAAAGAACTAAGCTAAAATCATCCTCAAATATGCGGGTTTGATCTGATTTCACAAATCTGGGTTTGAACCCAAGTCAAGCAAACGGGTTGCATACTCATAGTCAAGCCCCGACACCCATCACATGCAAGATCTACGGGAAACACTACTTGATCCGAGTGAAAGTAGGTAACATGAGCTTTCAAAAGTAACAAACATCACAGAGAATGACCAACCGAACACATCAAAAACGACCTCTCCAAGAAGCACACATGCAAAACTCTTGAAGAGATTCCAACACTTGGAAAAATTTCCACCTCGAAAATCAGTCCTTCGGATTAGTTTTCCTCTTGATTTTCGTGATCAAAACATGTTCAAAATTAAACCAAAATACATCTAGGATGCTTACCTTGCTTCCTAGTTTTCCTTTCAAGTGACTCTTGGCCAAGGAAACCAAGAAATTGTCCTCTGGGAGCACGTGGAAGTTGGTTCCTTCAAACTGAAAGTGAGATCTGCAGAAGAAAAAAAGTGACAACGAAGGTTTTTGTCGACCTCTAAAATTAGACTTCAAGACCTCTTTTGTTGGAAAACTTAACACCAAACCAAACTATATATATATTCTAGTTTGGGGTAAAAGTCAAGCTTTGCCTCATTTGTCTCTCGGTTTTCTCAAAAATACTCGATTTCTCTCACCCGTGACCAAATGGGCTCAACACTTGGAAAATTTTCGGACTTTCTTGGCCTGCCAGGAGGGTGGTTTTCGGGGGGCTTTAGGAGGCCTTCACGATCTCCATTTGGGACGTGCGACCTATGGTTGGAAATATCTTTGAGTGAAGTTTAACTCTCTAGTTGAAGGTTTTGGCTAATTGTTACCGTAGGTGTGTGAAAATCTCACTTTTCTCTCTCTAAGTCGGTCTGGAATTTCTGGGTTTCCTTTTCTGGAGTTGCTTCTGAGGGCTTCTTTGGGGGACGACCGTGTGCTCTCTCCTCTCCTTCTCGTCTCCTCTTTCTCGTTACCTGAAAGAGCTTGCTTCCGTGATCTTATCTACTGAATTAGAGGAGTTTTGGTCGGTCTTTTGTCTACCTACCAAGCCTGTCAACAGGGCTATTTCAACAACTTTCTGACTTAGCCAAATTTCCACTCTTGCAGCTGTTGAGTCTGAGGATTTTGCTGCGACTTTCCCGTGCATTCAGCAGCTTATACCTGGCCGATTTCCGTCCACTGGCACTACTCATTATGGTCTTCAATCACGTGCAAAGATCAGGCTGGATGGGCGGCTGAGTGGGATATGGTGGGGCCACCAAGTTGCTTACTCAGCAACTCCGAATTGAAGCTAAACCGTGGGCTGGGTTTTGGTAGCTCGTTTGAGTGCTTTAATCCATCAATTTAGCTACGTTTTTTGATCAATTAGCAAGCTCATATATATTATTTTAAGATCTTGACCAGATTTTGCAATTATGCCCTCCCAATTTTGCAAGAAAGTCCCTCAAAGTTAGTCATTTTCTTATCCAAAAATACCCATTTCAATGCAAATTTGGTCCTTTTCGCCCGATTTGATTGATTCGAGTTGGCCCAAGTTCAATTTCAACTTAATTGGTGACCAAGATGATGATTTAAGGGTTCGGGCAAAAGTTTGCAAAATTTGCGAATTGGTCCATCAACTTTTGGAAATTGCATTTTGGCCCCAATTTGCCATTTTAATTCCAATCTGACCTCCTGGGCTTGGCTAGTCACATTTAGATCATTGGCCCCAACTTTTTTTTTCATTTTTTCATTTTTTTAATCTTTTTTTTTATATATTTAATTTAATTATTTTTTTTTTGAAGGAAAAACATATTCCATTTAAAACCTATATTAAATGCCTAGATAATCTATATGCAAGAATTTAACTTGAAATATTTTTGTGGAAAAACAAGTTCATAATTTTTTGGAAATGATTTTTGGGCAAAAACTTAGATGTGAACAGAACCCATAGTGCAAGTCTCTATTTAAGTTTCAAATCAGCTTGAACATTCTTACAATGGATTGTAATATGACAACGTGAATTGCAAGCGAACCTCGGATTCGGGATCGGCCAGATAATTAAAGCTTACAGGCCTTCGAATGGTAGAGACATCAGTTGGCCACGCAAGTCGCTGCTTGGCTTTTCAGGTCAAGGTCAACTCCGTATCGCAGGTGTGTTCGGGTCATGGAGATATGAGTTGGCTATGCAAGTCGTTGCTTTGCTTTTCGGGTCAAGATCGACGTCAATTGCATCCGATGCTTCGGACAAGGAACAGCACTGAGTATATCTTTGTTTTAAGCTGAAGCAGCAAAGGAAGTTGCTTTTCTTTATAGAGTTTAAGTCTAGAGAAATGGTGATAGAGATTTTACTTAAATTTTTTCAAATGTTATGTAGTTAAAATCAGGTGTGGCTACTAAACGGGAAAAGAAAAAAGGAGGAAAATCATAGGATCTTATTAGTTTTATTAACTGCCACAACAAAGTATGTATAGGTTAATAGACTATACACAAATTGTTATTTAAGCATTAACCTAATCAATCAATGTTACTATTAGGGGCGTAAGTTTCTTCTTTCTAATTAATGTAAAAAGTAGCGAGAATAAAGATCATCACTCCTAGCAGATGAAGAAGTCCTCTTCATCAAGGATAGTAAGGGTAAAATGGATTTGTATGAATCTTGGAGACTATCTTAACTGTGGATGAAATAATGGGTGGTGACTTACATATTATGTCATAACCATGCAAATTAACATATTTTACATAAAAAATTTCCTATCGAAAATTTTATCCAGAGGAAACAAACGGTTTGGCCATTCATGTCATTGCTTTGCTTTTTAGGTCAAGGTCAATGTCAAGTGTGCATGGTCCTCTTTGAAGGGTAGCCAGCCAAGTAGAAGGCATTTCACCCTATCCACTCACCCAGAAGTGGGAGGTTATTATATCTACATACATGGCAATAATCAGAACTGAAGTTTTGATGTGATATCTATTTTGACCACCGTGGGCTTCCTAATTCCCAGGCATGTCTTTTTATTCCTAGTGCACAATTTGGGGGGGTGGGGGGGGGCGGGGGTAATAGCACCGATTGTATCTTGGTTTCAAGCTGAAGGAGCAACGAAAGTTGCTTTTGAGTAAAAACCAAGAGCAATAGTGTTGACACCTAAATTTTGGAAATTTAGTTTATTTATTTTATTGCATAGATAATTAGGGGTTAATTTTATTAATTTCATAGCATATAGATTTATGTTGCATTTATTTTTTATTTGCATATTTTGTTTTTTATTGAATTGGTGGCAGATGGATTCAAATTAGTTGGCCAAGCCTACTTTTAAATGATTAGAAATCATCTTGTGAGAAATTCGAAATTCGAAATTTTTCCAAGATAGGATGAATTTTTGGATAGATATGGCAAAATATTGCAGATTGTCTTTGCAAGATTTGGAATTAAGGAATAATCTTATCAAAATCTTGAATTGTTATCAATAGGTGAAAAATTTGTGAAAAAATATTGCGGATGTTGATTTCGGAAAAAATTGAAATCCTAAAATTCCCCCTATAAAAGGCCATACGCACGTGAAGGTGATGGGGAGTTCTTTCTTTTGTCGAGTGAAGTTTTCTTTCTGAGGAATTTTGGTAGGGTTCTCTTTTGGTTTTTAAAAGTCCACGGAGGGGAGTCTTCTCTTGGGGATCACTTGGCAGAGAGAACCGGACAATTGAATATGAAAAATTGAGAATCGAGAGGATCGTGAACAAAATTGTTGACGCCAAGGATCTTCATGTGCGCCTGGAATTTTGTTTCGGCAAAGGTGTTGTGGCTGTGAAGGGCGCCAAGTGCTGCTCCGCTGCTCTTTGCCGCACCACGTGCTTCGTGGACAATCCCTCCATAGTCCAACGTTGACCGAGAGCAACAACGTCGTCCCTCTCGCGCTGTTCTATCACACAAGTTGCTTGGCTGGTTGCACCCACCGCAATTTTGCTTTCTGCCAGCGGTCTCTGAGTGATTCAAGACAAGCCTAGGCAGCGTGCAAGATCGACTGCAAGCTCCTTAGCCCAGATTTGCTGCCAATTCCTGGCGAGCCCAGCTTCACCAGCGAACACTCGGACCTTCAGGCGTCAATCAAGCTATCCGTTGACTCCCGAAGTGTAGCCAATCATCTCGGAGCCTTACCAAATTGCTGCCTCGGAGAAATTTATTAGGTGATTGCGCGGTATCTAACTCTTGACTTTACCTCGCATCGTCACGCGGAGATTCCTCGACGTTAATTCAGCCCACCTTATCATCGGCTACATCATCACCTTTGCCGAGCCCTATCCTTAGCCATGTCGTGCCTACTGTTGGTCCATTCTACCGATTGGGTTTTTGGAAAAATTCAAATTTAGGTATACATCTATTTTATTTTATAAGGTAGATTTATTAGATTTAGTTTATTAGGTAGATTTTTTATTATCCAGTTATAGTTTTTTTTTTGTTCCTTTATATATGTTTTTTTTAGTGGAATTGTTCCTCTTAAAGGAATGATTGAGATTCCAACATAAAAGTGCCCCTCAAATTAGGGATTGACAGTCCGATTTTCGCGCCCGAAATCCGACTGATCCTTGCAAAATCGCCGGTCGATCTCATGCCCGAGATTCGATTCGTGATTTAATTTATAAAATTGGTCAACTCGATCTCATGCGCGAGATATGGTTCGCCAATTTTTGGATATCAATCTTATATTGTTTGATTTTCTGTGTGATTTTATTTTCATAAAAAAAAAAAGAAAAATATTGCTTTAGAATATTTCTTATTTTAGGGTTATCTAGAATTGCAATCTTATTTCGAATTTTTTGAATTAGGATTAGTCTTGTTTTATCCTACAAATTCTGCATTATTTTATTTGCTTTCTTGAGTGTTAAATTGGTGGTTTGCGCACTCGTATGATCACCTCACATGTTAGAAAAGTGAAATTAATTTAAGCTGCCTGCAAAACATTTTTTTCGAAATAAAAAGAAAAGGTACCGAAAGGGCGTTAGAGAAATCTAACGTAATCAAGTCCCCAAACTCACAAATCTCTGGTTCGTAGGAGTAAAATGATTCTCCCATTATTTTACTTAGGTGTCTAATCGACCTACCACAAATTAATTAGTGGCGACTCCCTTTCGCATGTTAGATATTTGAATTTAAATCGCGAGTTGGTATGGGCTTAGGAGAGCCTGAGCTAAGTCTAGACTTAGCAATCCATTAGCCTAATTTTAGGTGGTGCACCCGAAAAATTGGTCGCGACAAATAGTGACGGGTATTTTACCTTAATTTTTCCTAATGTTATTTAGTTAAAATCAGGTATGGCTACTAGATGGAAAACGAAAAGATCAAAGGATTCTTTTAGTATTATTAACTGCTACAGAAAAATATGCATTCCTTAATAAACTAATCAATTAGCGCTACCGTTAGCTGGATAAAAATGACTCCATATAAGTTCATATGCTTTTGTTGTTTTCTATTTTTGTTAGCCAAATGATTCAGATAATCACTCCCTATAGACTAAGAAGTCCCCTTTATCAAGGACAGTAAGGGTGAAATGGATTCGAATGAATCTTGGCGATTGTCTAATTGTGGATGAAATAAGGAGTGGTGAGTTATATATTTTGTCACATGGATCAATTTCTTGTATCTATTTAGAAGTTCACAATCCACATGAACCAAAATTTGTAAACAACATAATTTTGAGAGGGATCATGTTGAATGGAAGCTTGAAATTATAGATTAAGATCACATAATTAATAATAATAATAATAACAACAACAACAACATAGATTCATCATGGAAATTTATTCTTCCACCTCAGTCCACATCGTTGGTGGAATTTATAAAAAGTATCTTTAGTAAAAAGACATGCTATATGGCCCACCTTCGAGAGGCACACCAAAATTGACACATTTTTCATGAAAATTCATGCGAAATTGGCTAATATTTAACATAGAGACATCTTTTACAGAGTTGCTTGTCGATATATTGCTACTTTATTTCTCTGATAACAGCTTTAACGATGACAGAACCATTAAGAAGAATTTCATTGCCTAATGTTCTCTTTGGAGGGGAGGGAATGTCTCGTTAAAGAGATAGTCTTTGTCCACCCTTTACTTTAATAAATTTGGCAAAGCAAATTTTAATTATTTTGCTATATCCACCAAGGAAGTTGAGAAATTAATATTAATCAAACTATATTTTTTTATCAAGAATCCTACTTTTACTTTTTTCTTCATCTGATTTCGAATTAAGTTAGTTTTGTTACGCACAAATAAATTGGATCCTTAGTACAAGTATCTATTCACATTTCAAATCAATTTGGAAATTTCTAGGACTGATTGTAACATCACAACGTGAATCGCGTTCCTGATAAAAGCAAACCTCGGATTCGGAATCGGCCAAATTATTAAAGCTTATAGGCCTTCAGATCGTGGAGACATCAGCTGGCCACGCAAGTCGCTGCTCGGCTTTTCAGGTCAAGGTCAACGTCGTGTCACATGGCGTTCGGATTGTAGAGATATGAGTTGGCTATGCAAGTGGTTGCTTTCCTTTTCAGGTCTAGGTCGTTTTTAATTGCATCTTGATGCTTTGGACAAGGAATAGCACTGAATATATCCGCGTTTTAAGCTGAAGGAACAAATAAAAAGTTGCTTTATTTTAGAGCGTAAAAAACAAGAGCAATAGTCATCGATTTTTCACTTTTAACTTTTCCTGTTATCTTGTTAAAAAGCAGGTATGGCTACAAAACGGAAATTTTTTGTTTTTTAAAAAATCAATGGATCTTTTTGGTTTTATTAACTGCTACGGCAAAGTATCTCTAAGCCACAAAACTATACACAAATAATATTTAAGTATTAACCTAATATATTAATGTTACTATTAGTAAGATAAGTTTCTTTTTCTAATCAAAGAAAATAATAGTGAGAATAAAGCTCTGTTGCGATATGGTTATACAATTTCATTCTAGTCATTTTGTTACTTATATATTAGATCTAATCATTCCAACATAACATTGAAGCTATAGAATCCGATGCATTGAAAATAGGGGTGAGCATCGGTCTAGGGTCAACCCTAGACCGACCTTGGACTGGCCCAACCCTATTGGTCTTGATCCAGTTCCTAGGAAGACTTGGTCGGTCTTTGGTCTTGAGATCCTTAGACTGACACTATACGGATTGGTCCTTGATCTTGTAAGTTGAGAGCTGGTTCAACTCAAACCAACCCTGACTATATATATTACACATTATATATAATATTTCTATACTATTGTGAAGAGCAAACCCTAACTTAAATAGCATTAAATAGCATTAAACGGCCTCCACCTCCAGTACTCTTGTTCTCCTTTCTTTTTTATCATCTTCTTTCTTCTTTTTCCTCTTCAATTTTTACTTGAAAGAAACGACTTTTTGCTCATGAGCAACCTTGCCCCGCTTGTTGTGCGGCGCTTGCCCCCCTCAGCACTCGCCATTGGACACTTGCGTCACTCGCTACTCAACACCCTCACCACTCGCTGCTTGATGCTCACATCACTCGCCTCACGGCTTGCCTTTGTTCGCTCGCCTCATGGCTCGCCCTTGTCTTGTGGCTCGTCCTTGTAGATGGATATGTAATTTAAAATAATAAGTTTGTCTTTTTAAGGAATACAAAAAATGAAATAAAAAAATTATTGGTTGGTCCATGGTTAACCCTTGAACCAGACCAAATTCATAGGGTCGATTTGGTCCTTTGGCCCAGGCTCAACTAGGTTGTTCCTCGGTCCAAAAAATTGAGGACCAACACTGTATAGGTTGATCCTTGGGTTAGGTACTGGATTAGCCCAATCCGGACCCTGATCACTCTTAATTCAAAATTTTCTTTGCTCACCCCGACAAAACAAACCTAACCATTTTTTTTTTCTGACATTGTACTATATTAATAATTTTTTTCTGGAGAAAATAACTACCTATGGGAATCCAATATGGTAACATATATAATCCTACAATTGGATATGTGGTGTCTGTCTTATTTCTTGCACATTTTATAATAGCCACCGAGTAAAGTCAATTTAGTAAGTGACCATCAAGCTAACGATATCTTATGTCTCCTGACAACATCCACTCTATTAAGTGGCCATCGAATTTTCATCTAGATTGATTCTTCCTTTTCACTTTAGATAAAATCACTCAACATTATAGTTAATGCCTCAATACTGTTATATATATATATGTATATATATATATATATATATATATATATAAACATGATTAAATTTGATTTGATGTATGACAAATTCATCTTTTGAAATACATCAAAGTTTCATGCTATACGCTATGTTCGATTTCTCAAAATAATATGTGACTTTAAATTCAAGAAAAGCAAGAAATAATATGGATAACAACATGAGTTAATGGGGATAATTGGTTCCCGATCCAGTCCTACCCAAGAACCAAGAACCGAAGCAAGAGAACCAAAACTGGGAAGTAGACAACCTGGTCCTAGAACCGATCCAGTCCAGATCCCAAGTGGTCCAATGGAATCGATGGAGAGAGAGGATCTTTTTTTTTTGCTAAGTGTATATGCTCTCCAAATTTTTTTGTCCAGCTAACAGACGCTTATATCTCCTAGAGAGAGAGTGGATTATGTTATGGCATTGTCTGCACATGTGTTTGATTCCCTCAATTTGCTTCGCTAATGCGCTCGTCTTTCCTTTACGTTTGCGGACGTGAGGGAAAGAGCGAGGAGAGAGACAGAGAGAGCTAGCTTTCTTTTTTAGTGGCATGGGCTTTCCTTTTGTTGTGGGCTTTTACTCTCTCTAGGCTCACCTTATTTCTCTACCAAGTGGGCTATTATTCTTGGTGGGCTCATTTGGGCTTTGAGCTAATTGAGGACTTTCAATATCGGATCAGTTTCCATCCTGAAATCGGGAATCGGATTGCCATTCACCAGTTCCAATTTTATGGAACCGGTAACCGAACTAACATCCCTGGAAATCACTTAAAACCAATCAGTCAAATCTGGTTCAGGCGGTTCCCATTGCACATCCCTAGGGGGATAAAGTACCAAGAAGAAGAAGATTTAAGATCAATTTGCCATTACACTACATAGGCTCTTCCTTCAGCCATCAAAATAGGACTGACTTTTAATCTACAAATTTCATTGAGATGGTCACCTTGAGACTCGAAAGGCTCAATATTTATTTGGCTTTTTAATCACTAGATCACCTTGACTTGTAAATGGAGAGATTACTTACTTCACCGAAAATCGAGGTATCACAATAGCAAAGACCTATTCCTTTCCTTCAAATGACAATATGCCTGAAGAACGACGAAGTTTGCAAGAACATGATAGAAGAAAATATGACAGCTTTCCGGAAGTTCACCACCATTTTATTAAAGTGACACTAGCACAAAAAAGTAGGAAGATTTTTGCATATAATTTGAAAGCATAAAGCTCACCCATTGACAATAAGGCAAAATTCCTACACTCATGGTGCATAAAAAATTAGGGTCCTCGAATGAGTCGCTGTACTAATGATACGTGTTATCTGGATAAAATATACGCCTATCCAAAGTCTCAAAGGGTTTTGGGAGAAATAAATTGACGCTGCTTGATTATGCTCGTGTTCTTCTAAAGGGTTTTGGCATCCAAATCTGATGTTATCTCAAGTATCTTACCCTCCTTTGAGTTGCAAGAATATGTGGACATTGCATAAATTTATATAACAAGCTTGCCTGTTGCTACATAATTGATCAAATATGGTTGTGTAATGTATGGCAAGTTGCTAATTAAACCTCTATGCATCTTTCCGTGAACCATCTTTTCAGTATCATCCTTCCTCAGCTTTTCATTCAAAAGCAGAGGAAATGACAACTAATTTTCCTTGATCCATCTTGAATATCCCTTCCCTTGCAGAAATTAACATAAATATATTTCCCAAGAGAACTAGATTCCTACATTGTATTGAGAAATTCCAATGTCCAGAAAGTAACTTATAAACCTGAGGACGATCAATCTGAAGTTCTTCAAGGTTCTTACTGCAATAATCATTGCTGAATCACTTCCAGCCATGACTAGCAGAGTACCACCATACAGATACACCGTCAAAACTCAAGTTAGACTTTCAAATGAAAGTTTGGCCTCACTTCTCTTGAATTCGCACTTGATAGATTATGAACAATCCGATTGAACCAGGTTCAAGGAATTTGTTTGCTTCCCTGCAATGTTTCACTCAGCTTGGGCTTTATTTGCTCTTTGCATGTGACAGATCCCAGCCCCTAAATTGGATAAGTCACAGCTATTAAGCCAATCGATACAAAATCCTTTTAATGGAAGGGAATTCAAGCATAGACTTACAGCAGGGTGATATCATTCTGATAATGGATTAATTCTCTAGCCTAATACGACAGTCACGCATGTACGGTGTGCAAAAAGTCATCGCTTAAGTATGCTAATTGCTAACCGTCATAAATTGTCCGTCAGTATCTCGAAACATTACCGAACTCCTGAATTAGTCCATTTAACATGAGAGAAACCCAACTAAAACCCGTGTATATTATTCTCTCCCCATGTTTTGTTTATTCAGCAGAAAGGAAAAGAAAAGAGTTCCATGGAACACCAAAAAAAAAACTACCTTTTCCTATTGGCTTATAATGCTACTGACTTATGAATAATGAATATTATGAATGTCAAAGGTATAATTTTGTATAATCTTCTCATCTGCCCCTACTAACTGGTGGCATGACCTGGTTTTTCATGCTATCAGTATACCCTGTGCTCATGGTCTTACTACTATCTGCATAAACAGTAGAGTCGATCATCTCTCCGAGCAAATGAACCCTCTCTTCTGAATTCAAATCGATATTAACCAAGGGATAGTTAGCCATTGCCCTTATTCTGTCCAATTCAATTGCCACTTCCTTCATGTTTGGCCTCTCATTGCCTTTTAATTTCAAGCACCTCTTTGCAAGATCAGCAACTCTTTTCACTTGCTCATTCTCTTCGTGTGCAATGAGCTCCTCAACAATATGAAACAAACCGATCTTCTTTCAATGTCAAAAGAAAGTACATGGCCAAGCTCCTCTCTTCTTCGGGTCGATTGAAGGAGAGTGCCTTCTTCCCCGTCAACAGCTCGACTAGCTCAATGCCAAAACTATAAACGTCACTTTTTTCTATCAATTGACTAGTGCGCAAAACTATAAACATCACTTTTTTCTATCAATTAACTAGTGCGCAGGTATTCAGGGTCTAAGTATCCCAATGTTCCTTGAACCATTGTAGACAATTCGGCTTGATCAAGTGGGACTCATCGTGAAGTTCCAAAGTCGGAGACTTTCTTAGTGTAATTAACATCCAAGAGAGTATTCATCGACTTGACGTCTCGATGGACTATAGGAATGGAAGCTACATAGTGTAAATATGAGAGGACTCCTGCAATTTCTGAGGCAATTCTCAACTAGGTCTCCAAGGACATCTTGGAGGACTTGTTCGAGCTGTGGATATGAACGAAAAGAGTCCCATTGTTCACGAACTCATATACTAATAGAGGCACTTCTGTTTCCAAACAACATCCCAATAGCTTGACCACATTGCGATGATTAATCTAGGAAAGCACTATGACTTCATTAATAAATTGCTCAATTTGGCTCTTGTCCATGAGCTTGGACTTCTTATTTGCAACTATTATGCTATTAGGGAAGATCCATTTGTAAACGGTACCATATCCTCCTCGATCAACTATTTTGCTCTCATCATAATAGTTGGTGGCCTTCCCTAGCTCTTCTGCACTGAAGATTTTCGTGGCATTTGTGGTTCTATCACGTTTATGTAATTGTTGTTGCAAAAGCAAGCCACCATTTTGCTTGAGTATTGTTCTTTGAGCCTAATGAGTTTCCTTTTCTTAAGTCCCAAATACAAAAAGCCTGCACTGAATAATAGCACTATTATGCCCATGCCAAGACTTGCGTGAAACACAAATTTTGTTAGAATACTTGGCATCAATGTACAAGGAAATAACTCACAGTAAACATCAGCCACAAGAGTCTGTAAACTTTTTGCAAACGCCATACCATAATTTTTGTTGTCAAGAAACTAGGTAATTTAAGGACAATTTGACCCTGATTTAGCAAAGGAATATGGGTAAAAAATTACGAATGTATAGTTTAATTTAAATCATGAAGCCAATATGCTTAAAAAGGATAACTCAATAAATTCCCGTCAAGCAAACTAATACTAGAGTAACTGCCTATAATAGTGTTTGGAATATTAACCTTCTATACCCTTCTCATTCTTAAAGAAAATCTATTCACTAATAGAAATCAATGATCTTCACCAAAAAATTTCAATAGAATAACATTTGTGGAATCTTGATTGATCTACACTAATGCCCAAAGCAAAAGCCGTAATGGTTATTATAACAAGTGTTGATGCAATTTTCCAAGTCATCGACAGTCTCTTGCCTCCATAAAGCTGTTTTGAAGGGTCTTGTTTTGAACAAATACATGTTGCATGATTGAGTTTAAACAATTCAATAAGAGGTGCTAGTTTCACCAAGTCTAGCAATTGTCACGCTCTGATCCTCGAACGCGCGCTCATCCCTCACCTGGTAAATTAATAGCAACGTCCCAAGATGCATCGCTGACCTTTTCATTTTTAATACGCAAGCGGAAGCATATAATAAAATCCCCAGACAATAAAACAATGGAATGGAAAAGTATGGCCATATTTTTCACACTGAAAAACATAGTATATAATACAATACTATTCACAAGTCTGATCTACTATACACTGATCAAAACTCAGAATTTGCAAAACAGGATGGGGTCTCAGTCCTCATCCGGGTCATACTCAGGACCCTCCTCTTCCACTTCTTCCTCTTTTTCTTCTTCCTCTTCTCCTGGCTCCTCATCTTCTTCCTCAGGTTCATCCATGGGTTCATCTTTAGGCTCATCTACCGGCTCGTCTTCAGGCTCCTCGTCTATGGGCTTATCCTCCTCTACAGGCTCATCCTCCTGCCACTCCTCCTACTCTACGATCTCCCCTTCTTCTTCGCTCTAGTTGGCATCATCGACTAAGTACACGGGAGTACAAGCATCATCCTCTTCCTTAGGATCCTTAGCATCCACTACCGACCCGTCCTTAGGATCTGTCATCCCTTCTCCGAACGTCTCTTCCAGTATGTATAAGGGCACACTATCTTCCGAGATAGGACCCTCTCTTCACCCATCATGGTAGTGATAGTACCATGATTAATACTTATGGGACCTTAGGGCGTCCTGACCCACGTCAACCCAGACAGTGGATTTAACTAGCACATACTCTAGTCCTTCTGGGTGAGGATGTACATGGAAGTGGTATGCTATTTCTGAGATTTCTTTTGGGATGCCAAAATGCATAGGAGGACGAGGAAGTGGAGGTGTTGCCATCTAGGAGCTTGAAATGTTGTCTCACAACGGGGTGAGACTACGTCTTAGCGAGTTCTACCCTCCTAAGACTTGATTAGGAAACCAATACACCATGGGCTGCCTATGCACACACGGTTTAGAGGACTTAACTTGGCCTCAGATTCCACCTGCAAATTAGCACATTTTAAATAGGCACCCAATCATATTATCACGGATCGATACCTCGATCAATCGACCTAGTCGATTACATATCAATTGGACCATTTCTTGGTCATTTCAATCAATATTGTCCATTCTCCAAAATAACCTATCAAGTTACCAAGCCAGTATATTATATGATTCATTCTCTGAAATGAGATACTAAGTTATCGAGTATATTCATCATTGTTAGAAAAATCCTCTTAAAGTATTTTGAAGTCGACAAAACATTTCCATTAGTCTAGTCTGAAGACTTGTAGACTCTACTGGCAAAGTCTGAAGATCTCTAGACTCAAGTTTCAAAGTCTACTCTCATGGACAGTTTCCAGACCGACAAAGTTAAAACTTATATTCTGATTCTATCTAGTATGGTTTTGACTCCAACGGTTAAGGAATATCTCACGACTGGAATTAGCACTTTAAGATATTCTATTCGTATTCGAATAATCTAGATTCTCTAGATCCGCAATTTATACTTGGAAGGTTCTACTTATGGAAACCAAGATCCTGATTGTATGGGCAAGCAGGATTTATGGGCTATCATCATTTTCCTTGAGGAGCTCAAGATCTCACTAAATTGATTATGTCCAACGGGTTGATTGGAAGAACTTCTTTGGAAGGTGCCAACGGTAATGAAGGCATGAAGAAGTATTTAAGGGAGACGCTTAAGTTGTTCAAGTGTGCCAGATAGAAGAATTCCAAAGTCTGAATCTCCTTGTTATTTTGTGATCTTATTCTTCGAGCTATACTTGTAATCAAAAGAGAGACTGAAGTGTGGTGAGACCTTGAGGAAGTGTAGTAGAGTCTCTACATTGTGGAATCAAGGGCATGAGACTGTAAATTCTCTTTTTGATTCTTAGTGAAATCCAGCCAGTGGGCTGTTCGTGCGGGAGAGTGGACGTAGGCTTGGTCTAAGCTGAATCACTATAAATCTGGAGTTTTGATTCTCTATCCCTAATCCTTTTACTTTACATTGCTTTCACTTACATCAATTATTGTTTTCAAATCCTTAGTCCATCATCAAATAAATTGTCTATACATTATGTTACTTTTTATAAAATCATCTTAATCACCTATTCACCCCCCTCTAGGTGCTTGTACTAGTTCTAACAATTGGTATTAGAGCTTCTGTACTCGTTTATTAGAAGTGTTTTTACTTCTGAGTTAAAGATCTATGGCTAATATGTTGCCTACAGGGTTGGTTGAAGGTCAAAGTAACACCAGACCTCCATACTTTGATGGAAAAGACTACAGCATATGGAATAACAAGATGAAAGCATTCCTAAGATCGAAAGATCCCTTGGAATGAGAAGTGGTAGACAAAGGAATCATTCCTACTGCTGCATCAGAATCAGAGAAAGGAAAAGAAGTTGCTGCTCCTATCGAGATGACTCAAGAAGAAATAACCAAGAGATAGACTCTTGACGCTAAAGCCATTTATTCCTTATATTGTGCTTTATCCCCTACTGAGTATAACATAATATCCTCTTGTGATACAGGAAAAGAAGTCTGGGATAGGCTTCACATCACCTATGAAGGAACTCATCGAGTGAAAGAGATAAGGATCAACATTCTTTTGGGACAATATGGAGTTTTCAAGATGAGATTAGGAGAATCAATAACTGACATGTTTAGTCGTTTTACTGAAATTGTGAATGGTCTTGAATATCAGGGACTTCTAATCTTAGGACATATGAAGGTCAACAAACTGCTGCGTTGACTCTCTAAAGACTGGAATTATATAAAGACTTCAATAAGGGAAACACAAAGGATTGCACCACTCTCTGTAGACGAACTGATTGGAACTCTTCAGTCTTACGAAGTAGAGCACACCAATGAAGAAGAAGATTCAAAAGGTAAGAAATATATTGCCTTAAAGTCTAATGATTATTCTGATGCTACAGACTCTGAAGAAGATCTAGATGATGAAGAATTAGCACTCATGATAAAAAGATTCAGAAAGCTGAACAAAAAAGGCAGAAAATTCAATTGGAAGAAACAAAGCTCACAAAGGTTTCAGAACAAATCAACTGAGGAAGATGATTCCAATAAAGAAGTGACTTGCTTTGAATGCAAGAAAAAGGGACACATTAGACCAAACTATCCTCTATTAAGGAAAAGGAAAGGAAATGCTGAGAAATACAGAAAGGCACTCAAAGCAGAGATTTGGAGTGATATTGAATGTGAAGAAAGATATGATGATTATGCCAATATTTGTTTAATGACAAAATCTGATTCAGACTCAGACCTTGAGACAGATACAGACTCAGACAGTGAGCTTGAGGTTAGTAATCTAAAATTCCTGTCAAAGTTTCGAGATCTATTGATGAACTTTATCTTAGTCTAAAAACCTCTCTTAAGAGGATCTCTGAATTAAAAAGGGAGAATTCTACATTGAAGCAACAGGAGAAACTTTGGAAAGAAAAGTTTGAAAAGTTGGATAAGAACTTTACTATCTTGAAAGAAAACTTAGACTCTGTTTCCAAAGAAAATAATCATTTGAAAAATGATATTTCAAACATATCAAAATGATTTTCAAATGGTTCTGAAAAATTGGATAAGATTCTTTCGATACAAAGACCCTACTTTGATAAGTTAGTTCTCGGTATGACTTCTGAAACTATTCCACTAATTGATTTCCCAAAGGTGAAGGAAAGAATCAAACAAAGACCAACAAAAGTTGTTTATAAAAATCATTTTCAGAAAGTCTTTGTAAAACCCGTTAGCCAAAATGCTCTAAAATGTTCAAAGTGTCAAAGCTCAGAATATTTTGAGAAAGAATGTCCTTTGGTTTGGAGACCTGTTAAAAGGAATTGGGCAAAGACTGTTTATTGCCCTAACTCTTCTGGACCCAAAATGATGTGGGTACCAAAGAAAGCTTGAATTCTTTTTAATTGCCGGTCACTATCAAAAGGAAGATTAAATGGTATCTAGATAGTGGCTACTCAAGACATATGACAGGAGATTCAGGTTGCTTCATAAAACTTGTCCAGATAGATGGAGGAAAAGTTTCTTTTGGTGGTCACAACAAAGGAATGATTATTGGTCGTGGAACAGTAAAAATTGGAAGTCTATCAATCAAGAATGTCTCCTTAGTGAAAGAATTAAATTACAATTTGCTTAGCATAAGCCAATTGTGCAAAACTAAATTCAAGATCAATTTCCAGGAAGGAACGTGCTCAGAAATCAGTAAAAACTTCACTCAATCTTTTACTGGACGTAGACATGGAAATATCTATCTTCTGGATGTGAATCAAGAAAGATCACAATGCTTAATATCAGTACAAGATGAATCTAATCTATGGCACAGAAGGCTTGGCCATACCAACATGAAGCAAATAGCCAAAATCTCTTCCAAGAAGCTTGTTCGAGGATTGCCTATTCTCAATTACCTAAAGTCTGATCTATGCACACCATGCGTCTTGGGTAAACAACAGGTTAGAAACTCTTTTAAACCAATAAATAAAGTTTCCACTAATCGTGTATTGCCTTCGCATATGGATCTATTTGGACCTACAAGAACATAAAGCATTGGTGGAAAAATGTTCTACCTAGTAATAGTGGATGATTATTCACAATTTACTTGGGTTTACTTTCTTGCAAGTAAGTCTGAGACTTTCTCTCACTTTTCAAAATTTGCTAAGAAGGTGTAGAATGAAAAAAGGCCACACCATTTCAAGCATTCGTACAGACCATGGAGGTGAGTTTGAAAATCAAGACTTTGCTAAATTTTGTGATGAATCTGGTTTTCAGCATTAATTCTCCTCTCCATATACACTAGAACAGAATGGAGTTGTGGAAAGGAATAATAGGTCTTTACAAGAAATGACAATGACTCTTTTAATTGAAAGTAATATTTCTTCACGGTTTTGGGCTGAAGCTGTTTCGACTGCTTGCTATATTGTTAACAGAGTGTTTTTAAGGCCAATTCTTGAGAAAACTCCTTATGAAATTTTTAAAGGTAAGAAAACAATTGTTTCTTATTTTCAAGTATTTAGTTGTAAATGCTTTATTCTGAAGAATGCAAATGATTGAGTTGGTAAGTTTGAAGAAAAATCGGATGAAGGATTCTTTCTTGGTTACTCAATTGCAAGCAAAGCCTACAGAGTATTCAACAAGAAGACTCAGACTGTGGAAGGATCAATGAATGTCAAATTTCAAGACTCTCCACAAATTCAGCTAATTTAGATTGAAGAATCAGAATCTGCTCCAGACTCTACTAAGTCTACCTCCCTTGAAGCAGTTCAAAATATAGAAGCAGTACAACAAGTTGTTGATGAGGAATCAACTCATGAAAAAGATCAACAACCTATCAAACTATCCAGTAACTAGAAGCACAAGTCTAGTCATCCCGAATAACTCATTATTGGAAACGTTAATGAGGGAATTCGTACAAGGTCCAAAAAGCGAGAAGAGTCTAGTGTTGTGGCGCTTATTTCTGAAATAGAACCCAAAAATATTGAAGAAGCCTTAGCTGATGAAAGCTGGATTGAAGCAATGCAAGAAGAGCTCAGACAATTCAGTATTAACGACGTTTGGGAATCAACTCATAAACCAAAAGGTAAATCTGTTATTGGAGCTAAATGGGTTTTCAGGAACAAAGTCGATGAAAAAGGCAAAGTGACAAGAAACAAAGCTAGACTCGTGGCTAAAGGATACACGCAAGAAGAAGGGATATACTATGATAAGACTTACGCTCTTGTAACAAGGTTAGAAGCAATCGGATTATTACTTGCTTTTGCATGCTATAAGAATTTCAGGTTATTCCAAATGGACGTCAAAAGCGCATTCCTGAATGGATTTATCCAATAAGAAGTCTATGTGGAACAACCTCCTAGATTTGAATGCTCAAAGAAACCAGACTCAGTGTTTAGACTGAAGAAAACTTTATATGGATTAAAACAAGCTCCTCGAGCTTAGTATGAAAGGCTAAGTAACTTTTTCAAAGTGGTTTCGCTAAAGGAAAGGTAGATACTACTTTATTCATTAAAAAGGAAGGTAAAAGCTTTTTACTTGTTCAAATTTATGTCGATGATATTATATTTGGATCATCTAATGAGACTTTGTGTAATAAATTTTCTAAGTCTGTGCAGGATGAATTCTAGATGAGCATGATGGGTGAACTATCCTTCTTCCTTGGTCTACAAGTGAAACAACTGAAAGAAGGAATCTTTATTCATCAAGAAAAATATGCAAAAGAACTTGTTAAAAAGTTCGGTCTGGAGAATTGCAAAAAGACTGACATACCTATGTCAAATTCTTCGAAGTTAGACAAAGATGAAGGAGGAAAGAAAGTCGACAAAAAACTATACAGGAGTATCATTGGTTCACTTCTTTATCTTACTACATCTAGACCTGACATATTATTTAGTGTTTGCATATATGCTAGGTTTCAATCGGATCCCAAAGAATCTCACCTAAGTGCTGCTAAACGAATCATTAAATATGTTGCATTTACTGCTAAGCTTGGTTTATAGTATCCCAAAGAATAAGACTTTACTCTTCTTGGATATCCAGATGCAGATCTTGCAGGTTGCAGAATTGATAGAAAAAGCACGTCTGGCACTTGTCAATTACTCGGTAACAGGGTAGTATCTTGGTTTGCAAGGAAGCAAAGTACCGTAGCTTTTTCAACAGTTGAAGCAGAATATGTAGCTCCTTGAAGTTGCTGTTCTCAAATACTTTGGATAAAACAACAACTATGAGACTTTAGTATTGAAGACTCTTGTACCGAGATCAAATGTGACAATACCAGTGCAATTAATCTTACAAAGAATCCTATTCTTCACTCAAGAGCAAAACACATTGAGATTCGACATCATTTCATAAGAGATCATGTTCAGAATAGAGAAGTCTTGATACAATTTATCGACTCAAAGAATCAAATGGCAGACATCTTCACAAAACCGCTTGAGAAAAGTTTATTTGAGTCTATTCGTTCAAGATTCAACATTTTATCTCCTGAAGACTGTTAAAGCTCAGACTCAGAATCTAAATCTGAAAAGCATCAGACTCAAAAGTTCAGAGTTAGAAGACCAAACGTTACAACTGTAAGTTATTTCAATTACAGTACATTTATTCGTTTAAACTGATATCTCGAAAAGGTAAGACCGCTTGTTAATCTATAATTGATATTATTAAGGCAGTTATTTTTTTTAAAAAGGGTGGTTATCATTTTGTTTAAAAAAGGCAGTTATTTTGAAAAAGGCGTTTTTATTTTTCCTTTTTGTGACGTTTCACATACCCCGTATCGATTGCCTTTTATACAGTTACTCTTCTTATTCTCATTTTACCCAAAAACCCTAGAGCACAAATTTTCACTCTCTGAGATTTTCTTTCGAAAGTTCATCTCTTCAAGTTTTCACCTTTCTTGCGAAACAAGTGTGAAAGTTCTCCAAAAAACATTGACAATGACGCATCAAAGAAAGTCTTCTAGAATAGCAAGTAGGGGACCACAAGGCTTGCGTGAGGGGCCTACACACTTCGATCTTACTGAAGAAAGAGACTCTCCAAGTGAACAAGTACATCAACATTCTCAACAGGGCACTTCTTCTGCTAGATCACATGATCGTAACCCTCAACATGCAGAGGAAAACATCATTGAGGATGTAGAACCAGTAAGATCTCTTAAGCCGACATTTGTTTATAGGCTTTACTCTGCTCTGAAAGAAGGGGGTTCTGCAAGGACATTTATTGACAAATTTCTGAAAGAAAAGGGCGATAAGAATGAGACTCATTTTCTGATTGTGATGGAAGGATCGAGTATTGTTCCTATTGGAACAGCGGCAAAGACCTTTGCTAACTTTCCAAGTGATTCACGATTTGGTGGTGTCACTCAGCCTGAAGGGAAAGATGATGATGAGAAAATGTTTGTGCATTTTAAGCCAAGAATGGGTGTGGCTGCAAATCTTCGAGGAAAGAGGGAAGAATTGTTTCGATCGGAGGAACATAAGCAGGTTTATGCAAAATTGCTGAAGCGGGGGGTTATGAACCTAAGAATTGTGGACTTTGATTTTCTTGATATGTTGAACATAAATCTGAGAGAGAAGTTTGAGAGACTTCAACTTGATCGTTTCTGTACCAAGAGTGAGATTGCTCATTCTGAACTGACTGCTTATTTTTACTCCAATTTGAGTTTTCTTGATGCAAACAGCTTTTCATTTAGTGTGAGGGACAAGGAGTATGTGGTTGACACAAATACTCTAGCTGACGTTATTGGTGTGGAAAGAGGAGCTTTCCAATCAATTTATGTGTCTGTTAGCCATGCAACTTTGGAGCTTGCAAAAGATAGAATCGCAGAAGGACATCTCTCCTATCTGAGGATGAGTGCATCAAACATTCTGCTTCACAAAATTGTGATAAACTATCTTAGACCCAAGTCAACATCGAAGACAGATGTCTCCATTTCTGAAGCAAAATTGATGTACACCATCAAGATCGGCCAAAAGTTTTCCTTGCCCCATACCATCATGTTCCACATGTATCAGTCTATGACAAAGGACAAGGGTAAACTTCCTTATTCTGCTCTCATCACTCGTTTATTCAAACATTTGAATATTCAGCCTCCCACTATTCTGTGTGTGAAGACCATTGATCTAATGGTAATTGGGCTGAAAATGATTACGAAGATGCGTCTGAAAGAGCTCAACAAGAAGCTAGAGCGGTTCAAGGAGAAAACCCCTGTCAAGACCAGACAAAACTCATCTGTTGCAAAGAGAAAAGGAAAAGATCCTATGACTGGTCCTACCAAGAGAAGGCGGGCGATCATCTTGCAAGATGAAGATGATGAGGATGACATTCCTATCTTTGCTTTTGTTACACAGCATCATGTTACTGAGTCAGCAGAACTAGAACATCAAGTTGGAGAAGAAACTGAGAAAGGGAACTAGTTGAAGGAATCCATGCAGATAGAAAAAGAAGAAGAAGAAACAGCCAGAACAGACTCATAGATACAGCCAGACAAACAAATGCAGAAGAAGGTCGTGCAGATTCTCCAGCAGAATAGGAGGATCAAGACATCTTGACACTGAAGAAGCTTCTCAGCAAGAAGAATACTTCTCTCCTCCAGAAGGCATTGAAACAGGGGGAGTTGTTCAAAGAGAAAGTGTTCATCTTTTAACCTTTACCAGTGCAAGTGTCAGTCGTTCAGCTGCTGGTGCAGAAGATGTCCATTCCTCTCAATTTCCTGAGGAAGATGCCACATCTCCAAATATTGATCTCCCTGCTGATATTCGCTCCACTGGTTTTACTCCACAATTAGACCACACTGAAGCAAGCACGCAGAATGAACATTTAAGAGATTTTGGTAGACTGCTTGAAATTCTTTTGGAGCTCAAAAGCCAAGTCTATGCTTTAGGATGCGAATTCCAGACACTGTAGAATGAGAATCGTGCCATGTCCATCTCATTGCAAGATCAAATTCAAAATATTGAATTTCAGATTCAGGCCACTACCAAAGGCATAGCTCTCGCTCAATTGCAGGAGGATTTGAAGAAGCTGGAGGAAACTGTCAAGTCAATGGGAGATTTTAAGCTTGTTCGCATTCCTCAAGCACCCTGAACTTTTTCACCTTTTTATGCTGACAAAAAAAGGGGAGAAGTTTTGCAGATTTTTGTTCCAAACTTTCAACTTTTGAACATACTTTGGATTTAATATTTTGATGTGGTTGTGATTGACTTTATCCTTGGTTTGGTTTTGAGCTTTGGATTACTTGCTTATTATTGCAGTACTTTAAACTATTAAGTTAGATAAAGATAGTTGATTAATATCTGTACATGACTTACTTGTTTTCTGTGGATGCAAATCTGTGTACATGATAACTTTCACTATCTTTACCCTAATATTTTATGAGATATCATTGCTAGCTTAAATGTTGTATTGCAGGGCAATAGTATTCAAATCTGCAGGAAAGTTTTGTCACCATCAAAAAGGGGCAGATTGTTAGAAAAATCCTCTTAAGGTATTTTGAAGTCGACAAAATATTTCCTTCAGTCTAGTCTGAAGACTTGCAGACTCTATTGGCAAAGTCTGAAGATCTCCAAACTCAAGTTTCAAAGGGCCCGTTTGGTTCGGCTTTGGGGAAATGCCCTTGGAAGAATACAAATACTTTTGAGATAAAGGGGTTTTCCGAAATGCTAGACTGTTTGGTAAACTATAACTGAAAAGTGCTTTAGGGAAATGCAACACTGTTTGGTAAACATATAATTGAAAAGCCCTTTAGTGTAACCAAATTAAGTTTTTTAGTTTTAGTATTTTTAAAATTGTAAAAAAAAAAAAAAACAATAACTATATAACCTTTTACATTTTCATGTTGAGAGTAATATAAAAAAAGATATATTAGTAAATTTATTTAAAAATTATATTAAAAGAATTTGATTATAGATTAGATGCAAAGCTCAACTTTTGGCCTAGGGTTATTTTAGGTTTGTTTTCAACTTTGAATATTTTTTTTTTAATTATTGTAGTATTAATCATCTTCGTTAATTAATGATCATTCTAGTATATTTATAAAAGTTAGCTATTGATTGTCAAAAGATAAAAATGACAAAAAAAAAAAAAGTGAACCCAATATTTGCAAAGGATTTTTATTATTTTTTAAGAAAATAAAAATAAAATACGATAAAACTCCGTTGCCGATCAACGGCGGTTGGGGTGTGGGGAAGATGATCGGTTTAAAAAAAAATCAATGGATGAATAGTAAAGGTGGACTTGGGGCGTTTCAATCTTTGAAAAGCCCAAAGCAGTCTGGACACCTTTGGGCTTTCAACATTCCAGAGCATTCCAAATGCTAGCATTTGGCCAAGGATACCTCAGAATGCTGAACCAAATAGGTAAAATTTTTCCCAAGGGGCTTTCGGGGCTGAAAGCCCCTTGGGAATGCTGAACCAAACGGGGCCAAAGTCTACTCTCATCGACAGTTTCCAGACCGACAAAGTTAAAACTTCTATTCTGATTCTATCTAGTATAGTTTTGACTCCAACGGTTAAGGAATATCTCACGACTGGAATTAGCACTTCAAGATCTTCTATTCGTATTCGAATAATCTAGATTCTCTAGATCCGCAATTTATACTTGGAATGTTCTACTTATGGAAACCAAGATCCTGATTGTATGGGCGAGCATGATTTATGGGCTATCGTCATTTTCCTTGAAGAGCTCGAGATCTCACTAAATTGATTATGTCCAACGGGTTGATTGGAAGAACTTCTTTGGAAGGTGCCAACGGTAATGAAGGCATGAAGAAGTATTTAAGGGAGACTCTTAAGTTGTTCAAGAGTGCCAGATAGAAGAATTCCAAAGTCTGAATCTCCTTGTTATTTTGTGATCTTATTCTTCGAGCTATACTTGTAATCAAAAGAGAGATTGAAGTATGGTGA